>JAPPVO010000010.1:42347867-42376190 GCA_030407325.1 Camellia japonica | reverse complement strand
GTAAATTTCTGGATTTTGTAATGGTCGACTCCCAAACGGTAATATCTCAAGTTCAAAGTTTTCAGATAATTTTGCATGATATTCATTCAGAAGGTATGACTCTTAGCGAATCTTTCCAAGTCGCTGCTTTGGTGGAAAAGTTACCAGATAACCGAAAGGCTGAAGAGAAATGGGAAAAATCCCATTGAGTCCAAGGCTAATGTGGTTGAACAAGTTCAAAAACCACATAACAAAAAGAGGAAGTTTACTGGAGATGGTCCTAAACAAGGCAACAACAATGGCAACAAGAAGTTCAAAGGAAAATGCTATAACTGTGGCAAGACTGGACATCGAGCTTCTGACTGCCGCCGCCCTAAGAAGGATCATGGAAGTACAAGTAAGAAGACCACCAATCAGCCAATGTGACAGAATTGGATTACATCTCTGACGGGTGAATGACATCAACCTCTCTGCTGTGGTGTCTGAGGCTAACTTGGTTGGAAATCCCAAAGAGTGGTGGGTTGACACTGGAGCAACTCGTCACATATGTGCGGACAAGAAGATGTTCACTACCTACAAAGAGGCTGCAAATGGTGAGCAACTTTTTATGGGAAATTCTTCTACTTCTACTGTGGCTGGACAAGGGAAAGTAATCTTGAAGATGACATCAGGAAAAGAACTGACCCTCAACAACGTACTGCATGTACCTGACATCCGGAAGAATTTAGTTTCTGGTTCTTTGTTAAGTAAAAATGGTTTTAGGCTTGTTTTGAGTCTGATAAATTTGTATTAACAAAGAGTGGTATGTATGTTGGTAAGGGATACATGAGTGATAGTCTCTTTAAACTAAATGTAATGACAGTTGTACCAAAAGTTGCTATGAATGAGAATAACATCTTTTGCTTATATTCTTGAGTCGAATTTATGGCATGGTAGATTAGGTCATGTGAATTTTGATGCTTTGCGTAGATTAATTGGTTTAGATTATATACCAAAGTTTGAAATTAATCCTAATCATAAATGTGAAATTTGTGTAGAAGCAAAACTAACTAAGGCTCCATTTAAATCGGTTGAAAGAAAAACCGAACCTCTAGAATTAATTCATACTGATGTATGTGATCTAAAATTTATTCAAACTAGAGGAGGCAAAAAGTATTTCATAACATTTATCGATGATTGCACAGATATTGTTATGTTTATTTACTTAGAAGTAAAGATGAAGCCTTAGAAATGTTTAAACTCTACAAAACAGAAGTTGAAAATCAACTTGGTAAAACCATAAAATGGTTAGAAGTGATAGGGGTGGTGAATATGATGCACCATTAAATGAATTTTGTGCACAACATGGCATTATTCACCAAACTACAGCCCCTTATTCTCCACAGCAAAATGGAATTGCTGAAAGGAAGAATAGAACTCTAAAAGAAATGATGAATGCCATGTTACTAAGTTCAGGCTTACCACAGAACTTGTGGGGGGAAGCAATATTGTCTGCAAATTATGTTCTTAATAGAATACCCCACAAGAAAACCAAAAGCATTCCTTATGAATTATGGAAAGGTCGACCACCTTCCTACAAATACTTAAAAGTGTGGGGGTGTTTGGCAAAAGTGGAAGTTCCTGTTCCTAAAAAGACTAAGATTGGACCAAAAACAGTAGATTGTGTGTTTATTGGTTATGCTCAGAATAGTAGTGCATATCGGTTTCTGACTTATAAATCAGAAATACCTGATATAAATGTGAACACTATTATAGAGTCAAGGAATGCTGTGTTTTTTGAGCATGTCTTTCCTCACAAGAAAGGACAGGAATTAAGTTCACAGAAAAGAACTTATGATTGTACACAAAGTCAAGAGACTAATGACAATCAAACACAAGAGACTAGTAATGGTCTCAACCAACAGGATTTAACTGATGATGAACCAAGAAGAAGTAAGAGAGCGAGAACATCAAAATCCTTTGGTCCAGATTTTCTGACATACTTGTTAGAAAATGAACCTCAAAGCTTTAAGGCAGCAATGACAGGTCCCGAAGCACCTTTGTGGAAAGAGGCTGTTAATAATGAAATTGAATCCATTATGCAAAATCATACTTGGGAATTGGTGGATCTTCCACCAGGTTCTAAACCTCTTGGATATAAATGGATATTCAAGAGAAAAATGAAAGCAGATGGTTCAATTGACAAGTATAAAGCAAGACTTGTAGTTAAAGGTTACAGACAAAAGGAAGGTCTGGACTATTTTGACACATATTCCCCTGTGACAAGAATAACATCCATTCGCATGCTTATTTCTATAGCAGCGTTGTTTAATTTAGAAATACATCAAATGGATGTTAAAACAGCTTTCTTAAACGGTGATCTAAATGAAGAGATCTATATGGAGCAACCCGAAGGGTTTGTAGTATCAGGGCAAGAAAAGAAAGTTTGTCGACTTGTAAAATCCCTTTATGGATTAAAACAAGCACCTAAGCAATGGCATGAAAAATTTGATCATGCAATGCTTACTAATGGGTTTAAGATAAACGAATGTGACAAATGCGTCTATGTTAAAAACACTGACCAAGGATATGTCATAGTTTGTCTTTATGTGGATGACATGCTTATCATTGGAAGCAGTCAAAACATGATCAAATCAACTAAGCAAATGCTTAACAAAAGATTTGATATGAAAGATATGGGGGTCGCAGATGTTATATTAGGAATGAAAATTACTAAAACATCTGACGGATATGCATTATCTCAATCTCATTATATTGAGAAAATTCTTGATAAATTTATCAAGGATGATTTGAATTTAGCAAGAACACCTGTGACATCAGTCTTTATTTATCGAAAAATAAAGGTGATGCAGTGTCTCAGTTAAAATACTCCCAAATCATTGGAAGCCTAATGTACCTAATGAATTGTACTCGTCCTGATATAGCTTATGCTATCAGTAAATTGAGTAGGTACACTAGTAACCCCGGAGAAGACCATTGGAAAGCGATCATTCGGGTTCTTAGATATCTAAGATTCACCCGTGATCATGGTTTGAACTTTACTCGATATCCAGCAGTACTTGAAGGTTATTGTGATGCAAATTGGATATCGGATACTAAAGATTCAAAATCCACAAGTGGATATGTCTTTACTCTGGGAGGTGCTGCTGTTTCTTGGAAGTCCACGAAACAAACTTGCATCGCACGATCCACAATGGAATCCGAGTTCATTGCTTTAGACAAAGCAGGAAGAAGCAGAATGGCTTCGTCACTTCTTAGAAGACATTCCAATGTGGCCAAAACCTGTGCCAGCTATTTGCATTCATTGTGATAGTCAATCTGCAATAGGCAGGGCACAGAATCATATGTATAACGGTAAGTCACGACATATTCGTCGTCGACATAATACCGTTAGGCAATTGTTGTCAAACGGAATAATCTCAATAGATTATATAAAATCTAAAGAGAATATTGCGGATCCGTTAACAAAAGGTTTGACAAAAGAGCTAGTGTATAGTTCATCAAAGGGATGGGATTAAAGCCTATTACATAAGAGTCGTCATAATGGTAACCCTACTTAAATGACTGGAGATCCCAAGAACTAAGTTCAAAGGGACAACTAAGTTATGTATGGCTCGCCAGAAATCACCAAGGGATTAAAAAACCCTACCCATTCCTATGGTGAGAGTGATATCTGCAACATATGTTGTCTGCAGGGGTATAAGGATAAGCTTTGCTTTTAATGATTACTTATATCTTGATTAAGGCATAAAATCAAGACGAGTATGAGGGAGATACTCACAATAAGAATCACCTATATGAGTGTTGAACTGGGGCCGGTTCTATGAGAATGAAAGAGGCTACATTCTCTAGAAACACTCATGAAAACCAGGAGCGTTCAAGGCCAAAATGAACACAACAGTGAGAACACGATGTGTTAGAAGATATTTTGTGTGAAATCTATTGTCTTGGCTTACACAAACGGCTGAACAATTCAAGGCATCGCGTCCATTGGTTAGCCAGTAAGTCCGATAGGTTTATCACTAGGGAAGGTTCAAAGGCCGAAAAACTACCTATCCTGATGCAAGATATTTTCGACTTATACTCTTTCGTTAAGTCTGCATATTGTTGCATTTCCGTTGTCATCAAATTCCATTCATGTGGGGGATTGTTGGAAATGGTTATAAAATTCTGGGTAAAACCAGAATTTTTTCCTAAGTTTGGTCTAATTTTTAGGTGGCCCCGTGCATCGATTTACACGGGTCAAAGTGGTAACGCGTTCTATGCCGCGTTGTGATTCACGTGGTATATTTGGTTGCTTAAAACCATTACCGAGTGAATGGGAAATTGAAGCCAAAGTAAGCTCCATGGAAATGGAGTTTTGGTGGAAATTCCTTAAAGGTTAAATAAAGCTTGTCCCACATTGATTTGGTGGGAGGTTTTGAAAGGGTTTATAAGACATGGGTTTGGTACTTGGGGTGTGCCCCAAGGGGTACCCAGTGTTTTAGAGGGAGAGGTTATGGGCAAAATGGGCTAGACCCATTGGACTCAAAACCACCACGCGCGCCGCCGCCGCGTCCGCCGTCGGTCGGGCGGGCTGGGCTGGGCTGGGCTTGGGCGCTGGGTGCGTGGTGTGAGGTTGGGTTGGGCTTGTTCGGCCCAATACTAATCTTTTTGGGCCAAAAACATTTGAATTTAATTCAAATAAACTGGTTTGGATTTTTGTTCATCCAAACAGGGCCCTTCCCGTTTTCAAACAGAATTAAACTGGTCCGGTTTTTCCTGTTCATCCAAACAGGGCCCTTCCCAGAATTAAATTGGTTTGGATTTAATGTTCATGCCAACAGAGCCCTTCCCGTTTTTTATCTGTTTGAATGGTTAACCCAACAGATTCAAATCTGTTTGAATTTAAACCCAACAGGTTTCATACCTGTTCAATTCAAAACCAAGAGCCACCTTGACATCTATAATAGACTAGCTCCCATTTGGATTTTCACTCCAATTTTCGTACTCATCCTCTCTATAATTCTTTCTGCATTTTGCTGCATTTTTATTCTGAAAGAAAGAGTGTAAACACTTAGTGTGTTCGTAAGGCAAACAATTTGTAGTGCTGCTATTGTTTGTGGTAAGATCATTTCATCCTGGGAGATAGACGTCCAGATTCTGAAAGCACCGTGGAGAGGACGAATCTGTCTTAAGGACACAGTGTTAAACACTGGATTGATCAGAAAAGTAATTCAAAGAATTAACCAAGTAAGTTGTTTAATTTTTATTCTTTTTTATTTTTATGTGTTTATTTAATCAGATTTTAATTTTATTTTTGTAACAAAATAAAATCTGTTATTTATTTATTTATTTTTATTTCGAGTTTGATTTTTGTAATCAAACATATTCTCTCTTTTTCTTTATTTCTTTAATTCTAATTGTTGTTTTGTACACAATAGAATTAAAATCTTTTAAATACAGTGAAGATTGCCTAACACACTGATCAAAGGTCGAGTACTAGCATCCTCTTGGGAGCAAAGATCCTCGGCCGCCCTTTTTGGGCAGCCGTTCCATCAGCCCCCAAAACGACGTCGTTTTGGGGGGAAAATTTTCAAAAAAAAAAACGCAGAGGAAGAGGAAGAGGGAGGGAGGGAGGAGGGAGGGAGGAGGGAGGAGGGAGGAGGGAGGAGGGCCGGACTGGAGGGGGCCATAACCACCGGGGAGGAGGAGGCGGGCCGGACGGCGAGCTCGGAGCTGCGACATGGGCTGGACGGCGAGCTCGGAGATTGCGACGGGCAAGCTGCGACGAGGTGCGACGGCGAGCTCCCCCCTCCCTCCCTCCCCCCCCTCTGGTTCCTGTTCGTCGGCGACGAGAAGAAGAGAGAACGAACCAGTGAAGAAGAAAAAAAAAAAAAAAAAAAAAAAACCCCCAAAACGACGTCGTTTTGGGGGCTGTGATGGCTGCCGGTTAGGGCGGCCGTGGATCCGAATTCTCCTCTTGGGACACACTGCCGCTATTGCAAGAGCTTGGTACAGCCCTCTGTAGGGTAGTTGCTTCTAGCTTTGGATCGGCCATTAATTTAAACATCCTTTTATCTTTAAAGAGAAGTTGTGCCTGCAAAACAATAACATTATAACATACATGACTAAATTAACAAGCCAGGTCAAAAGTTAAATTCTTTGAAGTTCCTTATGCTTTGAGATTTTTTTGTTTTAAAAAGATGTATATAGAAAAAATTTTAATATAATATTATGGGTGTGTTTTGATATTTATTGTAATAATTTTGCTCTAGGACACAATTGCTATTAAAATAAAATTTTATTAAATATATGCATAAATATAAGTAGATGTGTAAAAATAAAATTTTATGTTTCGTAAATGTGTATATATATTTTAGATAGGATCCATAAGTGTAGTACCATTGTTATTATTGTACCAAGTCTGACAGATCTAAAATATCTTATCTTATTACAACTTGCCAAATTCAGATAGGAATTGTAGATAATTTAATCACAAAACCACTATCCTATTTTTTATCCTTTTTGCCATCCACTTTTGAACTAGTGCTATGTATTTAACCATCGTTGGAGAATTTATTATTTTAATAATTTTTAATTATTTAATTAAAATAAAGTAATATGTTTGGAATGATTTTTTAATTTTTTATAAAAAGATGTGAAAAAAATAGAGAAAAAAAGAATCTTTGACTTTTTAATATAGGTTATTGGATTTTGATTTTTTTAGTTACTTTAATTTTTTGACTAAAATCACCACTTGTCAAAAAAAACCTTAATACATTAAAACAAATTAGCGACGATTTCATGAATTTTTATAAATGGGTCATTTCATAATTTTTAATACAAAATTTTAAAACATCAAATTTTAACTTGTCCGTTTGGGAAGAATTAAAGTGGGCTTTTTAGCTATTTTAGCTACAAAAGACAAAAATAGGCTATTTTAGCCACAAAAAAATAAACATCACATCAAATCCATAATCATTACACTCTTCTCTCACAAAAAAAGTCAAAAAAGTCAAAAAGCCAAAAAAGCCTTCCCAAACCAAGCTTTTAGCCCAGGCTAAAATAGCCAAAATCAAAAAGTCAAAAAAGTCAACCCATTCCCAAACGGAGGGCTGTTTTTCTAAAATTTTAAAAAATAGCTTTTGAGTTTTTTGTTTTGTATGTGTGTGTTTGTTATCTTTATTAGATTATTTATTTATTTATTTATTTATAAATTTTAGTCATTTCTTGATGCACTTAAAAAAATATACTAAATTTTTATATTTTATATTTAGCATTTTTTTTTTGAAAAAATCACGAATATCTTACTTTTTAAGTGTATCTAAACTAAATGACTTAAAATGTAAAAAAATATGCTCAAAATATTAAAAAATTCACCACAATAAGCAATACAAAAAATAAAAAATAAAAAATTATTTTTTAAAATTGTTTACCAAACAAATAAAAAATTTCAATGTCATAATAATACCATATCATCATTGACACATGTGGAGGGTGACCCAGCTGCTACTACCTTGCCACAAATACTGATATATGAGATATGATAAGATGTTGTTGGATAATGATACCATTAATATAGTATCACCGTTACATTAAATATTTTTTTTTATTTGATGAGATCCTGAATCAAATTATATAAATAAAATATTAACAATGTAATTTTTATTTTAAAGTTTTGTTTTTTTCATAGGGATGGGACCCATCAACATAAGGTGGCGTCGCCCTGTAAAAAATATGTAATATTAAAATTATACATATTTTGAAATTTTATAATTTTTATTGACAACCTTGAGAATCCTGAATAGCAAATCCATTATATATACATATAATTAATATAGGGAATAATATTAGACAACTGTGGCTTAGGGGTGTAATTTTGGCCCGTGGCCCACGGGCTGTCCGAAGCCCGCCGTGGCTCGAGGTGGGCCCGGCCCATTTAGGCAAGAGCTCGAGCCCAAGCCCAGCCCACCCGTCCCACCCGAAATTCAGTGTTATTTTTAATGAAAAATAATAAAATTTTGGTGAAAAAAAAAAAAAAAAATTTTGTTTAGGCTCGTCCAAAGCCCGGGTTCAGGGCCCAAGCCCAAGGCCCCGGCCCGGCCCGATTTTTCGGTGGGAGCCTGCAAGGCCCGACATCGGCCCGACCCGGCCCAAGCCCGAATGGGCTGGGTCGGGCCAAAATTACACCTCTACTGTGGCTGAATATCAAAGATATTGCACAAGCACTGTTGTACTCTAAACCTTTTAATTGGTAATGTATTAGTAATAATGTTGTTAATGATATGTGTTTTTATGGTTGAATTAGTCATCATTATATTCAATATTTGTTTAGTTGTGACATTTAAATCCTCAAGTTATCTTTTATATATAGTTAAAAATATTTTATGGATTTTTTTTTTTCCTCCTCCCTTAAAGAATCTCATTTTGATCTCTATTCTCTTTACTTTGCTCCAAATTTTAATAACAGTTACTTTGTGACAACAAAATGCCATGGGGTTCTAATTAATTTAGACTTGGCCCATATCTAAGGAAAATTTACAGAAATAGAGAGTAACAATTTTACTCCTAAATTATAGGCCTTTTCTCGATTTGGTCCTTAAGAAAGAAAAAATTATTTTCTCACTTTTGGTTCTTATAAGGACTCGAGTTAAAATTCAACCCTTTTGTATTCTTTGAAGTGAAACCCAATACTTGTGGTTGTTTTTTATACTTCTTGTTGTTTTGTTGAAATGCGGGATTGACTGATTGGAGTTGTCTGTTTTGTTTTGAGAGTTAGTTTTTCAAAAGAGTTTCTGTATGTTTCTCTTTAGGTTTGCTCAAGCGATTGTCTTTCGCTCGAGCAGTCTTTGGTTCTTTCTAGTATCTGTGTTTGCAGTTTGAACCTCTGGGAGTGAAGTGTTTTTTCGCGAGCCATGGATTAGTTGCTCGAGCGGTATTTTTGTCTGACGCTCGAGCGGTCTTTATTTCGGTCAAGCGGTCTTTTTGCAAGTCTGATATATTGAGAGGGGGTCCTTATGCGCTTAAGCCTTAAGTTTGTCGCTTGAGCGGTTCATTGTGTTTGACGCTCAAGCGGTGTTTGGTTACTTGAGCGATCTGTGCGTATATCAGTACAGAAAAGAACTCTTTTCTTTCACTTTTTGATCTCTCTCTCTCTCTCTCTCTCTAAAAGGTAACTTTACCAAATTTCTTCACTCTCTCTCTCTACTTTTGTCTCAACACCCTTATACACTCAAATCCGTTGATCTCGCCGTTGTAGTGCTTTGGAGAAAAGTGTAGAGATCATAAAGGTGAACATTCTAATCGGAAATGTTTTAATTTTCAACTTCGTCAAAAGTTGGGTCTTGTTCTTCTTTCTTTCTACTCTTGAGGTAGAAATTTCTTCAACCTCATTATATGATTTTTAGCCTCGTTATGTATTCCTTGAGAAGGGTAGTGATTTAGAAGTAGTGGGTTTGATTTAGGATTTGGTTTTGAGGAATATAAAAGAAAGATTTTCAAATAGGTTCATGGAAAATATTGTGGGAATGAGTATATTGATAGGTTGTGTTGAAATATTGAAAATTTATCCTTTAAATGTGTTTTTAAAAGGAATAGATGTTTTGTTGGAAATCATTGATTTTGAACTAAGAATAAAAGGAAAGGTGTTTAGTTTTTGAAAAGATAAAATAGATGTATCTATTGATGATGAGAGTGAAGTTGGATATATATTATTAATCCTATATTGAGATTATGAAACTATAATTGTCGTTGGAGATTTATCTTTTGTGTAGATACATTTGTTTGGACTATCGGTGGAAGATAGTTTTGATTATTGTAGAAATTGTATGACGATTAAGTTAATTGAAACTAACTACTCATACATCTTGCATTGAACATTGTTTCATATTTACACACTAAAAAGTATTGTTTTGAGAAAAATGAGTGAATACCTTGGTAAATTTGGTTAGAGGGTGTGGTTGTGGTATTAATATGTTGACCTGTGTGTTCTTAGTGAAAGTTCAGAAACCCGTGCAGTTAGGTGCCGATCCTTCCAGTTAGTACTGTTAAAATGGCTTTGGTAGTGCTTATATAGCCTACTGGCAGACACGTATCTAAAGATTTCTAGCGTTGTGTTGTGTATCCACTGCCCTATTTTTTGATTTAAAAATATTATTTTACGAATTGATTTATAATTTTGGCATTGCATTGTTTCGAAAGAGGAAGTATAACGTTTTAGTAAGTAAATAGCATGCATATGCATTCACCATGTGATTTTGTTAAGCATCATCGAGTGTGTTCAAGTATTTTCTACTAGGTCTTAGCTCATCCTATGTATAATTCAACTTTCAGATGTTAACGGTATGCCTCTATTAAGGACTTAGCTTAGGAGGATTGTGGAACTGAAGACTCATTTTGTTTTTCTTTATTGTAAATATCTCTTTTTATCTATTTTGGAGCTTGATCCACTTTTGTTGTAACTAAATATCATCTTGGAAATATATATCCATTAAGGCATAGACTTCTCCTAATTTCCTTTCATTTTCTATGTATCGCCTTGTTTCACATGTAATAGATTCAGAATCTAAAGTTTGTGAATGCATAATGCATGTAGTACCTTTTGTAAAGATTATCAAATGAATTAATGAAAGAACAAAACATTGTTAGTTTCCACATGATTAGAGTTCCTTATAGGTTTATTTGTTATTGTTATTTGGGGACGTTACAATTCTTAATCCAAAACTAAAATAAAATAAAATGTGTAACTCCAAAAAAAATTAAAATAAAATCACAATCCCGACTTGCTTCATCATTTAGGAGTTGTTTGGGATATTCTAAATAAGTGTACTTTTTGATTTTTTGGACTAAAAAGTTGAAGAAAAAAATATGGTTGTTTGGGTCAACTTTTTGATTTTTTATGAAAAATGTGTATTAAAAAATTACATAAATTAGTGTGTAGAGAAAAATTAAGATTGAAAATTATGCAACCGTACTTTTTAACTTTTGATGAATAATGATAACTTTTTAAATAACTTTTTAATTTTTTAACTTACTAAGATGTTGACCTCAAAACTTGAACTTTAACTGCAAGATTTCTCACTCTCTCCACCTTTATATGCACCTTTCCACAACCGGTCACCTCACATTCCTAATCCTAATCCTGAAGTTGACCACCTTCCCCATCACACCTTTTTTATTATTTTTCCATATTGACAAAAAATAATGTCTCAACACACAATCTTTTCATTATAGAAGTCATCAGAATTAATCAAACAATTAATCAAACTATTTTAGGGGCATTATTTTCCACAGTGGTGGAGGTGGATGACATAATTCAAGGGTATTTTGGGGTTTTCATTTGGGAGAATGTTTATTTTCATTAACAAAACCTTCTTTTGGATGTGAAGTGGTTTTTTGACTATTTTAACTTAAGCCTAAAAAATCTCGTTTGAGATGAGTTTTTTCACTTTAACTTTTATGAGAGAAAAAATAAAATGATTATGATTTAGATGTGACATTTTATTTTATTAACTTTTTAACCTGTTTTGCCTTTTTTTTTTTTGGACTAAAATAACTAAAAAAACCTATGCCTCAAAAGGAGAATGATTAGAGCTGTCCATAAGGGTATTATGATTATGGGAAATGTTTGGGGCCTCGAATTGTGAGGCTCGAATGTCTCGACTTCCTTCTTTTTTTTCTTTTTTCTTTTTTCTTTTTTGAAGAGTGGTTATTTGTAGGGGTGTGCCAAAAAAATAGATATCCTGCACCAACTCAGCCTATGTAATTTGATAAGGTGAGTGAGTTAGGTTGGACTAGTTGGATGATAAAATTGACTGATCAGTTAGGCTGCTCGTTAAAATTTATTAATTTCATATAATTTTGTATGAGTACCTGTTATATTTTTATTTCAATTACCAGAGACTTGTACAAAATGATATAGAATTAACAAATTTTAACCCAGCCTAATTGATCAGTCAATTTTATCATCTAACCAGTATAACTTAGGCTAAATTAGTGCAAGATATCTAATTTTTAGCTCATCCCTATACATAATCACTCTTCTTAAAAAAAAAAAAAAACTAAACCAAAACCAACAGATAGAAAAAAGAGAGAAAAAAAAAAATTGTCAAAGCATTCGAGACTCGACAATTCAAGGCCCTAGCATTGCGGCATTTTTCTTATTGTTATTGTACCATAAATCTGAAAGATCTTAAATATCTTATCTTTTTACAACTTGACAAAATTCAGATAGGAAGATTGTCAGATAATTTAATCACCGAAACCACTATCCTATTTTGATTCCTTTTTTGCCATCCACTTTAAGTTGTGTTTTGGAAAGTTGTAAAAAATTAATTTTTTAATTTTTTTAGCTAAAAAATTAGTTTTTTTTATAGTTTTTTTGTGATTTTTTTATGTAAAAAAATTTAAAAACTGACTTTTTTTAATATGTTCCCAAAATGCCCCTAAGTTGCCTCTTTGACAATTATTATATCTAAAATTATTGAAAAAACTAGCAGCGATTTCAAGAATTTTTATAGATGGGTCATAATTTTGATTACAGATTTTTAAAACATCAAACTTTTAACTTGAATACTATTTATTGTGTTTGATTTTGAATTTTTAAAAATAGTTTTTGAGTTTCTTTTTTTTTAATTTTTTGTGTTTTGTTGTCTTTATTAGATTTTTATTTTTTAAATTTTAGTCATTTTCTTAGATACACTTAAAAAAATAAAATATTTGTAAAAAATATACTGAATTTTTGTATTTTATATTTAATAATTTTTTTTAAAAAAAAATCACAAATATCTTACTTTTTAAGTGTATCTGGACTACATGAATCTAAAATGTAAAACAAATATGCTCAAAATATTTTAAAAAAACTTCACCAAAGATAAGCAATACAAAAATAAAAATTTAAAAATTATTTCTGACAAACAAAATAAAAATTTAATATCACAGTGATACCATGTCATCAGTGACACATGTGGAGGGTGAGCCAACAACAAACTTACATGTGGAGGGTGAACCCAACTGCTTGCCACATATACCGATATTTGAGAAAGTAAATGATAAGATGTTATCAGATGATGATACCAATAATATAGTATCACCATTATATTAAATATTTTCTTATTTTATAGGATCTTTTAATTTTTTAAAAGAATCAAATTATATAATAAAATATTAATAATATAAATTTTTTTTTTTAAAGTTTTGTTTGTTTGATGGGGGATGGGACCCATCAACATAGAGGTGGCATCGTCTCTCTAAAAAATTATGTAAAAGGTATATTAAAATATATAAAAATATTTTAAAATACTTAAAAATATATTAAAATTATAATATTTTGAATTTTATATTTTTATGACAAAAATCCATTATGTATACATATAATTAATACAGGAATAATATTAGACAACCGTGGCTGAACATCAAAGATCTTTGCACAAGCATCCCACTGTCACACTCTACCTTTTAATTGGTAATATATTAGTAATAATATTGTTAATGATATGTGTTTTTATGGTTAAATTAGCCATCATTGCATTCAATATTTATTTAGTTGTGACATTTAAATTCTCAAGTTACCTTTTAGGAAAATTATTTAGAAATCCTATTAGGGAGACTTATGCTACATATGGTCCTACTAAAAAACTTATGTTCCCATAAGTCATGTGGGAAGTTTGTTGACACATTTACTCTCAATATTAGTTGTTAATATCATAAATTAGTAATAAAACCATATATAGGAAATTGATATAAACGTAACGTAACGTGACACCTACATAAACGTAACGTGACACCTATATAAACGTAACGTGACATATCTACATAAACGTAACGTAACGTGACACCTATATAAACGTAACGTGACACCAATATGAACGTAATGTGACACCTACATAAACGTAACGTAACGTGATACCTATATAAACGTAATGTGACATTTACATAAACGTAACGTAATGTGTCACGTTACGTTTCGCAAACTTAATAAGTTTTTATTTTTTTAATCCGTTTGTTTTGAAATAGATATATAATCTTAATATATTTTTATTTTGTATATTAATTGTAAAATTTAAAAATTATTTATTTTTTGAATTTTTTTATTTTTTTATATAGAAAAATCAAAGAAACATAGGCATTTAAAGAAAAAAAAATCATTACAACAAACATAGGAGAACAAACCCATACACTGTAACACACACACCAAGCACACACCCACACACGGCACTGCTAACATCCACACACACCACTGCTACCTCATAGAATACACACACCCTCTACACATGGGCACCCACTTCTGTTGATCTCTCCTCAAACCAAGGACCAAACCCAGCACTACTACACAACCCAGCTCTCTCTCTCTTCTCTCTCTAACACACCCGTACACTCTCATACACGAAACACACACCCTCACATGGCACTCTCTCTCTCTAGAGACCCATACACACACATACAGCAAACACACACCCACACACCCTCACACGACACTCTCTCTCTCTAGAGACCCATGCACACACACACTGATCTCAACACACACCCACACACGGCACTCTCTCTCTCTAGAGACCCATGCACACACACACGGGCAGCTCTCTCTCTCTCTCTCTCTCAAGACAGGCACGACATCTCTCTCTCTCGGATTGCATTTTTGATCGCTTGTGAGGTTTGTGCGTGATGTGCTTGCCGCCACTTCCTCTTCTCATTCCGCTCCTTCTGCTCCTCCTCCGCCGCCGCCGCCGCCACCAGCTCCGGCTGCCTCCGTCGCCCCGGAAGATTGTGGTGACACCGTTCGCGAAGAAGCTTGCGAAGCAGCACAAGATTGATATCAATTCGGTGGTTGGGAGTGAGAGAGAGAGCGAGAGAGGGAAGGTGTGAAAATGGGGGGTAAAAAGATTAGGATCTTGTGGAATACATTCTTATGAAAATAGGACTTAAGACTCTATAAGAAATTATACAGGACTTAGCCTAGCATAAGGTTCTGAAAAAGGACTTATAAATAAGTCTCCCTATCTTTTATATACGATTGGAAATATTTTTAGTGTTTTTTTTTTTTTTTTTGTGGAGATCTCTATTCTATCAAGCTCTTTTTTTTTGCTCCAAATTTTAATAACATTTACTTTTGTGACAAAAAAAATGCCACAGGGATTTAATTGATTTATAGAAATAGAGAGTAACACTTTTACTCCTAAACTATAGGTCTTTTCTGGATTTGGTCCTTAAGGAAAAAAAAAATATTTTCTCACTTTTGGTTCTGAACCCAAAAATAAAAATAAAATGTGTAACTTCAAAAAAATAAAATCACAATCACAATCGCAACTTACTTCATCAATTACTAAAATGTTGTCAAACAAAACTTGAACTTTCTCTACATGGGAAGATTTCTCATTCTCTCCAACCATTTATGGTAAATTACCGATAGATCTTAATAGTTAAACTTAATTTTCATTTAATCCTATTGAAAATAAGTTCTAGTACAATCTTCACTAAAAATAATTTTTTATATATAACTAAAAATTGACAATTAGTGATTTTTTTTTTTTTGGTCATGGTTTTTTATAAATTGTCATTAAAATTTATAATTATTGAAATTTTTTTGTGATAAATTTTTTAAACTGCCGCTGAAAGTTGAAAATTAGTAACATTTTTTCTGTGACGATTTTTTTAAATTGTTGCTAAAATTTATAATTAGTGACTTTTTTGTGACAAAATTTTTAAACTGTCGCTGAAAATAAACAATGAGTGACAATTTTTAATAGTGTATGATAAAAAATGTCATTAATTATCATAGAATTTATTGGATAATAATTTCACTAAAATAATCATATAGATTTTTTTTTCTTTTATCCTCAAATACAAGCCCATTTTATCGGGATTAGTGGGGATCTTTTAGGAATCTCGCTTTTGACCGTTTATTTTATCGAACACTTTGTGTATATCATTTATAATCGATTTGATAATTGTAACATATTTAAATTATTACATTTGTTACCAAAAAATGAATGATATATTTTTAAAAATATAATTGTCATTTTTTTTTTTTTTTGGTCATAGATGCAATAAATAGAATGTGTTATTATTATCGAATTGACTTAATTTTGTGTGTGCATAATATATACAAAATGCTCAACAAAATAAACAGTTTAAATCATTAAAATAAAATTTGTGATGAGTTTTACGGACCCAATAACAACTTCTAGTCCAGATTATGAATTGTAAATCTATCATACACATCTCATATCATATGCATTTTTAATTATGTCATTTTTTTCTTTAGTTATGACCTTTTTCTTATTTAATTATGATATTATTTTCAGATAGTTGATTATACCTCATGTAGTGTTTAATTATGATTTTTTTTTTTTTTTAGTTATGACTAAAAAAATGTAAAGTTATATAATTTTTTTTCCTTAATTATAAGGTACATATGATGCACATAAGGGTGTAAATTTGTGGCACAACACGATACCACGACTCGAACCGTACGAAGTTAGCAGATTGCGGTTGACTATTTCCTGACACGAACACGTATATGACACGATCCGATAACACGAATATTAAACAGGTCGGGTTACTATCAAATATGTATAACACGAAATTGACACGGATAACCTGTATAATGAAGACTTAATTATACATTTTAATATTATTTGTAACGCCCTAATTTTATTACTCGGATACATTACTAAATTCCTTATTACAGTCCAACTTCATAACACAAATATAGAAATAAAGGTATAAATGAATAAATAGAAAATGTTCTCTCTCGAAAAAATATAAATGATGGAACTTACAATATCACAAGTTACAATCCATGACTTTAGACTTACATCGGATATTACAAAATCAATAATTACAAGGCATGAAAAATATCATTTCTATAACAAATAAACTCTTTACCCACAACCATCAAGAATTAGTCCTTAATTGAAAACACTTCTTAATCCTTGAAGGAAGCAACCTACTCTGCACCTAAAAATGGTTTAGCAATGAGGGAAACTACAAAGGTCTAGTAGGGATTCACAATGATTTAAACAATAACATTTCATAGATAAAAATGATCATGATGCTCGATGTTATAGGTGTATACATAGGGTGTCATTTAATACAAAAAATATACATACATACATATATATATATATATATATATATCTTTCAAAAATGTTCCATTTTTAATAACCAAGAAATATCATTTCTTTTTCCTTATCCTTACAAATCATTTATAATATTTTCAAAAGAGACCAGTTCCTTAATCCCCATTTAGTTTCACAAAACAATTTTATTATCATTGACAATTTATAACATACAATTATGCCCATCGATACTCTTCATATAACTATCATTATTGCATGAGTCATACAACACAATAATAAACATCATAAATTACTCTTATATTTACTGGCCTCGACATGGAAGGGCAATTGGGCACCTATGAATCTAATACCACAACATTGACTGTATGAGTCATCAAAATCGAAACACGATTTACCGAGCGCTAACTGGAAAGTATTGTAACCTATCTCAACGTGCCATGCTTTACTAGTGGCTAACTGGAAGGAAAGCCGAACTTCCATATGACCCCAATAATTTAAATGCTTTACCAGACGCAAACCAGAAGGTAAGCAAACCCTATCTCCATGCGCCACACTTTACCAGTTATTATCTGGAAGGAATGTGGAACCTTCAACCACGCTTTACCAAGCACAAATTGGATCGAATGCGGAACCTCTGTCAATATGCCATGCTTTACTGGTCACAAGCTAAAAAGAAACGAACCATTCACATCTCTCATATGTCATCACGACATTCTAAGTTTCACAACTAAATCAATAACGAGGAAAATACACATATAACTTATTCAACAACAACCAACACCATCATCCACTGATGGCTAAGGACAAGACTAACAATATCTAGCACAATTATCATGAAATGAAACAAGTAAAGTCTCATAAAATTCTCACAACTACAGCATCATCACATGACTTAAACTTTCAATAACACATCATCACATATCTATCATTGATCACATTTATAGTTTACCCAATCTCATAACCATTATTCAATTACTCAACAAATATAGACATTAACCACCATCATGTTAATCCCATAACATAATTCATTTCTATTTTCTCGTCTCATATCACATTCCATAATAATTAATATAGTTCAAATCCATGAATTTTAGCTAATCATCTTATTTCTCAATCATGATTTAAATAAAGAAAGTTAGAATTTTTCATTCACAACCATGCCCTATCATTATCATTTTATTAAAATCAATATAAAAACGTAAGATTCATTCCTTAAATTCAAAACCCTAATCCATATCTACATGCTTTTCACAAATATCTTTTCAAACTATGATTTTATGCAATAGAAAATGCCACAAGTCTATCAATAACAAGGTAGTGAAGAGAAGCGAAGGAAAGCTCTACCTCTGGAAGAGAAGAGAATAAATCCCCAAAATCCACTGGCAATGAAATCACGATCAACTCAGATCAAAAGGAAGCTCTCGCTAAGCTTTATATATATATATATATATATGGAACTAGGGGTCAAACATATTTAGAAATAGATGAAATCAAGGGTTAAAGAGCTTGGATGTAACAATCCCAATCTGTGATTAACTGTTAAACCATGATTAAGCATACCTAATAAATAATTAAGAGGAAGTTCTACATTAATTACATGTGTATTGTGTTATATGTGTTTATATCTGTTTGGCGTAGAAAGATATGTTTGTGTTTCTGTTTCATTATGTAAATTGAAGGCCTTATCGGCATCTGATCACAAAATTGACTTGGTGTATATGTTATTTGAAATTTTTAGAAAATTATGGTAGGTTTAATTGAAATTCGATTCAGAACCAAAATAATTTGAATAAAGTAATTATGAATTGCTTAGCTTAATTAAGAACTAATTAGAGCTTTCTAATTAGGCCTATATAAGGCTATTGATGACTCAATAACATTCATCTTCATTTCTTTAAGAGCAAAACGTGGGAGAGAGAGAGTTTAAGTGTAAGAGCTTAAGTTCAAGAGAAAGGGAGGTTGAATTGAGAAGAAATTTGGAGCATTTGACTTGTGACCTTAACCAACTTAGCATCTAAGCATAATTGATCATTTAAGGTAATAATTCAACCTTTTAGCCTTGTAATTGCGTCACTTAGCACAAGAATTCAAAGAATTAAGATGAGTAATGCAAGAATTGAGTTGATAGAATAGAAAGGAAGATCATATCATGCATGCATGCATTTTAATCCCATTTTGAGTTTGAATTTCAACTAACTCTTACATGCATGAGGTTTTTGTAGAAGGATTTTTCATGTTTTTACACTTTTCACTCCATGAATTTATGTTTTTGAGAAGAAGAGATTTCAATTCTATACATGCATGTTATGTTTCAAAGTTTTGAGTTTTGTTTTGTACAATTGGCAAAGCTTTTGGGCTTGATTTTGCGAAATGGTTAGTAATTCTTCACATATTATGAGTTTCTTAATATTTTACCAAGTTTTAGCCCAAAATGATGTGTTTTGAAGCTTTAAAATTGATTTTTGAACTTAGGAAACAAATCCAGAAATTCCAGAATTCGGCATCACCGCTCGAGTGACAAATGTTGTGCTCGAGCGACCACCCTTTGTTTTGTGCTTTGGCTAGAGTGAAGAAGTCTAAGCTCGAGCATAAAATTTATGCTCTTAGAAGTTTTACAAATTTTCGCAGACCGCTAGAGTGACCGAAGTTGCGCTTGAGTGGAGACGCTTTTATTCAGTCTTTGGCTCGAGCGACCGTCGAGCGGAAAAATCAAGTAACTAGTAGTTTTGCAGACTTTGCAGATTGCTTGAGCGACCGAAGTTGCGCTCGAGCGAACTGCCCTATTTTTGAAAATTTGACTAAGTGTTTCAATTTACATTTTGGCATCCTCATTGCATCTTAGGCATTCTTAAGCCTTAATTAAGACATAATAATGAGGATAAGGATTAGAAACACACCAAGATAGAAAAGGAATGAGTTATGTGTTTTCTGGGCATGAGTTCAATGGGCATTTGTTATGTGTTTGTGTAGGTTACGCGCTATAGGCTATCCGATCTGTTTGCTCTGTCCATTTTGCTATCGGAGCTATCTGTGAGTAACGACTCTATAAAGCTATGTTTGATTATAAGTATTTTCAGAATGTTAAGATATGATTTGTTTTATGAAATGCTATTTTATGAATAGTGAATGAGTGTCTAGTTTTTTGAAATGTATTTGTGGCATCCTTAGTTCACAAGGCCCTTACCCGGAGGTAACAATACCGTGGCTTATGATCATTTGGCCCTTGCTTGGGAAAAATAATACCATGGCTACTTGTGCACAAGATATGACCTTTGGAGTCATTGGTACCGACTATGCATATGGGTTTCAGGACCAAGATGATATGATAGCTAATGGATGTACCACATATAACTGCTTATGACTTTTAGTTACATATATGAGTTTGAATCTGTCTTTGATATGAACACTGATTGTTGAAACTATTTGGACATCATTCATAAATTATTTACTCTGTTGTTATTCACCAGGCTCCAGCTCACCGTATTATTATGTATGTATGTAGGTGACTAGGCTCGTGACCAGGCTTAGAGTTGATAGCCTGGAGTTCCGTTTTGTTAGCCAGCCATAATACCTCCAGAGGATGTTTCCGTTTGCAGTGGTCAAGTTTTTGTGAATCATGTTGAAGATCTTTTGTATTTCTTTTGTTAGTTAAACAAGCCTTTTGTTTGTCTATATGTATGAATGGTGACATAGGTATGACGTCTTGATTATGTAGATTAAGTTTTTAAATTTTCAGTCCTATGTATGTCTACATAGCTCTATGGATATTATTATGTTTGTATTTGTTTCCGCTAGCCCCTGTATGTTAATAATTTGTTCAGAGGCCTTTGGTAATCCTAGGATTATTGGCCGGTTATGACACTAAACCTATAGGGACGGGTTTGGGTCGTGATAGAGTGGTATCAAAACATGTGTTCTATCGCACACATGAGTCCATATGAGCTATAAGATGTCCTAGTAAGACTAGGGACATTGCATCTATATGTGTGAGTGTGAGTGTGTGTGTGAATTATCTGGACATACTTAAACTAAAGTGAAATGACATGGACATCTCTGAATTGAACATGAACATTGAGGACCTGCAAAGAATTATTTGCTTGTGTTTTTTAATGCTCTGTTTATTTATAGCAAATGGAAAATCCAAGAAGTGATGGTACAGTCGAGTCCTCTGAGACTAGAATGAACCGAATGGAACGAATGCTTGAAGCTTTGATAGAAGCAATGATGCAACAACAAAGACAACACCTTTGCCTCCTCTGGCCCTTTCGGTCCAAGTAGAGCCAGTCAGCAATGACATTCTCAGTTTGATTTAGAAATTTAACAAGATGAAGCCACCGAATTTTCTGGGTGGTATTGAACCGCTAAAGGCTGAAACGTGGATGCTAGAAACTGAAAAATTATTTGAAGTCTTTCTATGTACTGAGACTCATAAAGTTTTGTTGGCCACTTACACCTTAAATGACGAAACTCGACGTTGGTGGATGCTTGTCCCTGATAGCAATGCAACTTTGACTTGGGATCAATTCAAAGAGATTTTCTATGAGAAATACTTTCCTTAGTGTTTTCGAGATAAAAAAGTGTCTGAATTTCAAGAGCTTAAGCAAGACAGCATGTCAATGGTCGAGTATGATGCCAAGTTCACTGAATTAGCCCATTTTCCCCATACATGGTAGATACAAATTATAAGAAAGCTTGAAAATTTGAAGGATTGGATCTAGATGTGTTTGATTGGGTAGGTGTCTTAAAACTACCCAAATATGTGGATGTACTTGATAGAGTCTAATGACTAAAGCCAACTTGGCTGCAATGAAACAAACGAAAGCTCCAATAATTGAATGGAAAAGCAAGAGATCTGGGTATAAGCTCCAAAAGGGCCGTTCATTTGTTACGAACAAAAAACAAAACACGGAATCTACTAGCAGCTCAAGTCAGAGTAGTGGATCCATGCCTGTTTGTACTAAATGTGGAAGGAAAGAAAAGGGTGTCTGTTATCCTGCATCCGGTGCTTGCTTTTGGTATGGCAAGGTTGGCCACATGACGAAAGATTGCCCACTCAAGCTAAAAATGCCAACCGTTCTGCGACAAGTTTGGCAGGATCCGTTTCTACACCAAGATCAGATGTAAGAACTAATGTTGGGAGAGAACCCTTGAGGCAAGGTAGAGTTTTTTCACTTGTGTCTGGTGATGTCTAGAACACTAAATCCGTGGTGTCAGGTATACTCCATATTTGTGCTCAAAATGCTACTGATAGATTCTGGTTCTACACATTCATTCGTGTCACATGTTTTTTCTCAAAAATTGACTAGACCACTAGAACCTATGAATTATTGGTTATTTGTAACTACACCTTCTTGGGGTTCTATGATGTGTGCTTATGTGTATCTTGCATGTGACATCGTGATTGGGGATGTGTTATTATATGGTGATTTGCTACCATTGGACATTATTCATTTTGATTGCATATTGGGTATGGATTGGTTGACTAAGTACTGTGCAACTATTGATTATGTAAATAAATATGTTGTCTTCCGGCCACCTGGCTTATCTGAATTTGTATTTGCTGGAAATGTAATAGTTCCACATCCGGATATGATTTCTCCTTTGGAAGATGTCAAATAGCTTAGGAAGGGATGCGGGGGTTATTTGTGCAGTGTTCTAAATGTGACTTCTGAAAGTCTTGATGTGGAAGCTATTCCCGTAGTTTGTGAATTCCTTAATGTTTTTCCAAGTGAATTGCCCGGAGATCTAATTGATAGGGAAATTGAGTCTACTATTGATGTAGTACCTAGAACACAACCTATTTCTAAAACCCCTTACAAAATGTCAACCTCAGAATTGAAAGAATTGAAAGTCCAACTTCAGAAATTGTTAGATAAGAAATTTATCCGTCTGAGTACTTCACCTTGGAGTGCTCTAGTTCTGTTTGTTAAGAAGAAAAATGAGTCCTTGAGGTTATGTATAGATTATCGGGAATTGAACAGAGTAATTGTCAAGAATAAATATCCATTGCCCCGAATGGATGACTTCTTTGACTAACTTCAAGGAGCCCAAGTGTTTTCAAAGATAGATTTTAGATCCGGATACCATCAGTTGAAGGTTAAGACAGAAGATGTCGAGAAAACTGCCTTTTGAACTAGATACAGACATTATGAATTCCTAGTAATGCCATTTGGAGTAACAAATGCACCTGTTGCCTTCATGGACCTAATGAATAGAGAGTTTAAACAATTTATGGATGAATTTGTTGTTGTATTTATTGATGATATTTTGATTTACTCCAAAAGCAGGGAAGATCATGAAAATCATTTGAGAACCGTGTTACAGATTTTGAGAGAAAGGAAATTGTATACGAAACTCTCCAAATGTGAGTTCTGGCTCGACAGTGTGACCTTTCTGGGACATATAATCAACAAGGATGTCATATCGGTTGACCCGCAGAAAATTGAAGCTATTGTATATTGGCCAAGACCAACAAATGTGCAGAAGTTAGAAGCTTTCTGGGACTTACTGGTTATTACAGAAGATTTGTGAAAGATTTCTCCAAACTTGCCATGCCATTGACATAGTTAACGCAAAAAAATATACCATTTGATTGGATTGATCAACGGGAGTCAGCTTTTCAAGAGTTGAAAACCAGGTTAGTAACTACACCAATTCTGACTTTGCCTAATAGTATAGATGGATTCCAGATTTATAGTGATGCTTCATACAAAGGTCTAGGGTGTGTGCTTATGCAAAATGGGAAAGTGATTGCCTATGCTTCTCGCCAACTCCGACCTTATAAAAAGAACTACCCAACTCATGACCTTCAACTCGTAGCCGTAGTGTTTGCTTTGAAAATTTGGCGATACTGTCTGTATGGTATGACTTGCGAAGTATACATTGATCATAAAAGCCTCAAATATTTCTTTACTCAAAGGGAATTAAACATGAGATAGATACGATGGCTTGAGTTGATAAAAGATTATGACTTGCAAATTCTGTATCATCCGGGAAAGGCAAATACCATTGTAGATGCTTTGAGTAGAAAGTCGATTGGGAATTTATCGTGTTTTCTCACTGGCCAGAAAGAATTGTTGTGTGATCTGGAAAGAAATGAAATTGAAGTAGTTTTGTGTGAACAGGGTAGAGTTCTAGCCGCCATTTCTGCACAACAGACCATATTTGAGGAAGTTAAAGAAAATCAATTACAAGATGGATTCTTGAAAAAAGATTGTTGATGAAATTGGTTCAAAACCGAGGCTTGGATTTGTGTATGAAAACAACGTGTTGAAATTTCAGGGTAGACTGTGTGCACCAAATTGTTCAGAATTAAGAAAGCGCATTGTGACTGAAGCTTGTAATTCCAAATTTACTATGCATTCGGGAAACACGAAAATATATAAGGATTTGAAACAAAATTTCTGGTGGCCTGAATGAAAAAGCATATTACTGACTTTGTAGCTAAATGTTTGCATTGCCAACAAGTGAAAGTCGAACATCAACGACCCGTTGGATTACTTCAGCCGCTTTCGATCCCAAAATGGAAATAGGAGCATATCGCTATGGACTTCATTGTTTGTCTACCTTGCTTTTCTAGAGGTATGGATTCTATCTGGGTCATTGTTGATCGTTTCACTAAATCTGCACATTTCTTATCTGTCAAAACTTTTTATAATGCGGATAAAGTGGCTAATATTTATATGAATCAGATTGTGAGATTACACGAGGTGCCAGTGTCTATTGTATCTGACAGAGATCCTAAGTTCACTTCAAGATTCTGGCAGAGTCTACAACAAGCTTTGGGAATTGAGTTAAGACTGAGTAGTGCTTATTATCCACAGACAAATGGCCAATCTGAATGGACCATTCAAACTTTGGAAGATATGTTGAGAATGTGTGTATTGGACTTCCAATGGAATTGGAAGATTTATTTCCTCTGGCCGAGTTTTGTATAATACCAGTTATCACTTGAGTATTAGGATGGCTCCTTATGAAACTCTGTATGGTAGAAAATGTCGATCTCTGATTTGCTAGGCCGAAGTAGGCGATAGACCGTTGTTGGGACCAGAGCTTGTGCAAGAAACAACTGGGAAAATGAAACTGATTCAAAAACGTTTGAAAACTGCCCAAAGTCGCTAAAAGAGTTAGGCAGATGTTTGGAGGAGAGAGAGAAACATGAAGTCAATGACCATGTGTTTCTCAAAGTGACTCCAATGAAAGGGCAAACTTGATTTGGGGTTAAAGGAAAGTTGGCACCACAATACATTGGGCTGTTTGAAATTATTGAGAAAATCAATTCTGTGACGTACCGAATGGCTTTGCCTTCGATTATGGAGAACACGCATAATGTTTTTCATGTTTCGATACTTCGGGAATATTTATAAGATCCGCACCATGCTATTGAACCAACACATGTGTTTCTGAAGGATGACTATACATATGAAGAACGACTAATCCAAATTGTAAACCACAAGATCAAAAGATTGAGAAATAAGGAAATTCCATTGGTGACGGTTGATTGGCAAAATCATGGAGGAACTTATGCAACATGGGAAACAGAAGAGGATATGATGAAGAGATACCATGATTTATTTCCTTTGGTCCCGATATTCTTCCAAAATGAAGGTAATCCGAGTTTGGAGGGCCAAACTCTTGTAAAGGGGAAATGCTGTAGTAACCCCGATCTGTGATTAACTGTTAAACCATGATTAAGTATGCCTAATAAATAATTAAGAGAAAGTTCTACATTAATTGCATGTGTATTGTATTATATGTGTTTATATCTGTTTGGCATAGGAAGATCTGTTTGTGTTTCTGTTTCGTTATGTGAATTGAAGGCTTTATCAACATCTGATCACGAAATTGACTTGGTTTATATGTTATTTGGAATTTTTAGAAAATTATGATAGGTTTAATTAAAATTCGATTCGGAACCAAAATAATTAGAATAAAGTAATTATGAATTGCTTAGCTTAATTAAAAATTAATTAGAGCTTTCTAATTAGGCCTATATAAGGCTATTGATGACTCAATAACATTCATCTTCATTTTTTTAAGAGCAAAACGTGAGAGAGAGAGAGAGAGAGAGAGAGTTAAAGTGTAGGAGCTTGAGTTCAAGAGAAAATGAGATTGAAATGAGAAAAAATTTAGAGCATTTGACTTGTGAGCTTAACCAACTTAGCAACCAAGCATAATTGATTATTTAAGGTAAGAATTCAACCTTTTATCCTTGTAATTGAGTCACTTAGCACATGAATTCAAAGAATTAAGTTGAGTAATGCAAGAATTGAGTTGATGGAATAGAAAGGAAAATCATATCATGTATACATGCATTTTAATCCCATTTTGAGTTTGAATTTCAACTAACTCTCACATGCATGAGGTTTTTGTAGAAGGACTTGAAGAATTTTTCATGTTTTTACACTTTTCACTCCATGAATTTATGTTTTAAGAAGAAGAGATTTCAATTCTATACATGCATGTTATGTTTCAAAGTTTTGAGTTTTGTTTTGTATAATTGGCAAAGCTTTTGGGCTTGATTTTGCGAAATGGTTTGTAATTCTTCACATACTATGAGTTTCTCAATGTTTTACCCCCAAAATGATGTGTTTTGAAGCTTTGAAATTGAGTTTTGAATTTGGGAAGCAAATCTGGAAATTCCAGAATTCGGCATCACCGCTCAAGCGACAGATGTTGTGCTCAATCGACCACCTTTTGTTTTGTGCTTGCACTCGAGCGAAGAAGTCTAAGGTACAACGTAAAATTCATGCTCCCAGAAGTTTTACAAATTTTTGTAAACCGCTCAAGCGACCGAAGTTGCGCTCGAGCGGAGACCCCTTTTACTCAGTCTTTGGCTCAAGCGTCGTCGAGCATCCGTCAAGCGGAAAAATCAAACAACCAGTACTTTTGCAGACTTTGCAGACCACTTGAGTGACCGAAGTTGCGCTTGAGTAGACTGCCCTGTTTTTGAAAATTTGACTAAGTGTTTTAATTTACATTTTGGCATCCTCATTGCATCTTAGGCATTCCTATGCCTTAACTAACACATAATAATAAGGATAAGGATTAGAAACACACCAAATAAAAAGGAATGACTTATGTTTTTCGAGCGTGAGTTCAATGTGCATTTGTTATGTGTTTGTGTAGGTCACGCGCCATAGGCTATTCGATTTGTTTGCTCTGTCTATTTTGCTATCGAAGCTATCTATGAGTAACGACTCTGTAAAGTTATGTTTGATTACAAGTATTTTTAGAATGTTAAGATATGATCTGTTTTATGAAATGCTATTTTATGAATAGTGAATGAGTGTCTAATTTCCTGAAATGTATTTTTGGCATCCTTAGTTCACAAGGCCCTCGCCCGGGGGAAACAATACTGTGGCATATGTTTATATGGCCCTCACTGGGGGAAACAATAATGTGGCTTATAATCATATGGCCCTTGTCTGGGGAAAACAATATCATGGCTACTTGTGCACAAGATATGAACCTTTGGGATCGTCGGTACCGACTATGCATATGGGTTCTAGGACCAAGATGATATGATAGCTAATGGATGTACCACATATAACTGCTTGTGACTTCTGGTTACGTATATGAAATGAATCTGTCTCTAATATGAACCCTAATTCTTGAAGCTGTTTGGACATCTTTCATAAATTCTTTGGACATCTTTCATAAATTCTTTACTCTGTTGTTATTCACCAGGCTCCAGCTCACCGTATTATGTATGTATGTATGTATGTAGGTGACTAGGCTTGTGACCAGGCTCAGAGTTGATGGCATGGAGTTCCGTTTTGTCAGCCAGCCATAGTGCTTCCCGAGGAGGTTTCCGTTTACAATGGTCAAGTTTTTGTGAATAATGTTAAAGATATTTTGTATTTCTTTTGTTAGTTGAACACGCCTTTTGTTTGTCTGTATGTATGAATAGTGACATAGGTATGATGTCTTGATTATGTAGATTGAGTTTTTAAATTTTTAGTCCTTTGTATGTCTACACAGCTCTATGGACTTTATTATGTTTGTATTTGCTTCCACTAGCCCCTGTATGTTAATTATTGTTCAGAGGCCTTTAGTAATTCCAGAATTATTGGCAGGTTACGACGTTAAACTTATAAGGGCTGGTTTGGGTTGTGACATTGGAAACTAAAGAATAGCAGAAATAGAGAGAGAGAGAGAGAGAAGAGAGAGAGAGAGAGAGAGATTTGAAAAAGTAAGGAAAAGGGGCCAAAAGTGACTTTTAAAGTGGTTGACTTGAACGGACTGCTCAAGCAATCAAAAGTTCGAACGAACAGTGAAATTA